>OV656785.1:9645000-9659901 GCA_927399505.1 Luperina testacea | reverse complement strand
AATATCAAGTGTGATATGTCATAAGGTGCGCGCTCGCGAGTTATAAACGTGTGTGAAAAAATTTTCAAAATCGGACCATCCAGTGAAACACCAGACTCAAAAAACTGAATTTTAACCTCAAAATTAGCACTCCAGACGAAACGCTGCCTGATTTTCCGCGGTAACCTACATTTTTCGGACTGCTGTTCGAAGCGCGCTGGAAGAATCTATAATCAGGCGAAGTCCCGGATTTTTCCGGGCAAAACTCGCTGAGCTACAGGGGAAAAAGTGGGAACCACGTGCCCACGAGCTCCCGGTTCCCGACGTCTGGTAAATATTCCACCAGCTGAACAGTGTGTATTTCATCGAGACTAATCAGCCGACACCCTGATCGTCGAAATCGGAGCACCCCCCTGGAAAATAAAGGACATTAAAAATATTACGAACTTTGACCGTATCCAGAGCTGGAACAAGCGCGACGACGTCACTTTTTCTGGACTTCTAAAAATTGCTCACCCACTGAGGAATAAGTGTGCAAAATTCCAGAATTTTTGGACAAGTAGTTTTGGAGCTACTAAAGAAACTAGTTTATAAGGAGAAACCTGTGACGTCACGACGAACCGAGGATACCTGTGACATCCTGTTCCCGGCAGTACCTGAGTGAAGAACCTCTCCAAAGAAGAACACTCTTCGGAACCAACCCCCTAGGACGCGTAATTTCTGCACTAGGAGCCATTTGCAGAAAATTGTCAGCCACCCCCAACTTTGGCTGGCTCCCGAGGGCGGTTTAAGCAACGGAGGACCTCCGGACAGGCGGGACAGCAAGGACCGGTTCATCTCCTGCGGAACAAAATTTTTAGTCAGTAAGTAGGATTAAGGGTTAATTTTATATAGATTTTAATGTAGAACAAGGGTCCCGGGCGGCATTACCGCTTAAGTTTGTACACCCCCTAGAGCCTCAGGGGAGCGAGATATCGTAAAAATAACACCAAATCGGTTCTCTTACGAGAAGCGATCATAAGGTCGACCTCCCTGTAGACACCCTTAAAAACCACCCCCAACGAGATTTTTTGGAAAAACAGGAAAAATTTTGTATTCCTGATTTTCCAAAAAGAAAAGCAAGGGGCTTGCCAGTAAATTTGGGCCACGACCTATACCCTAATATTTTTCCCCGATTCGATATCTCATTCCTAAGGGCGAAACCAAGCAAAAGTAGTTGGCACAAACCTACCCCTAACTTTGAGGGTGAATATTAAATTGACTAAGTGACCCACTCCTGTGGGACTCACGGGACCAGACGGCTCAACTAACCAGCTGTAACCTAAAACTTCTCCCGACGAACTAGGATGATTAGGAAATTTTTGACAGATTATTAAAAAACACCCTTTCAAGCCGTCTGACGGCAAAGAGATAAAATTGTTTAGGTATTTATAAACCAAAAATTTTTCAAAAATTGCTCATATCTCGGAAACCGTACGTCCTAGCTCAAAAATAACAAAAATTTTCCACCCCCCTCCCTAACCTACCCCCCTCGCTCCGCGAACCCGAACCCCCTTAAACTCACCCCCCCCCTGTACCAAACCCCTAGGGTCCCAACCCCCTACCCCTTAAAACTAACTTTGAATTTCTGGACTTAGAAAAATTAGAGAACAAAATTTTAAACATCATCCAAAAATTTTTTATTTTATTTTCGTTAATAATATAGTATTCACATAACGTAGCATACAGTATATTAAGTCCCTTTAGGGGTCGCAACCCCTAAACTAAATAATTTTATATCTCGTAAACGGTGAGAGCTAGAGAGACGGGGTTTTTTGCTCGCTATAGGGCTCGGTCTGGAGAAGTTTTTAGATAGAGTCTAGAGACTCTACATAGAGCCAAAAAAAAAAAAAAAAAATTTTTATTTTATTTTATTTTGTAAATTTTACACCCTATTTAGAAATAATTAGACTAAGTATACTATACGGCTATATAGTGACTACAGTAGAGTCGACTCTACCAAAAGTGACTAATAGAAATTTTTACCTTCTGTTTTTACTTTTAACTAACATTATCATTAACAATATTTTAGGACATAAGTAGACGCAACCACTGACTCTATATAGAGAAACTTTTCTTTATTTTATTTTACTATTTTTTCTTTATTTTAATTGTGTAATTTTATTAGCGGTCACGACAAAAGGGGTAGCCATTTACAACTTTTACAAACTTATCTGCCCCTCCGCATCACATTCCCAAAATGTTTGGAATTGGGCTCCATACGCCTATCAAAAAGCGGGTAGCAGAGACCGCGAAGTCACCCCCTAAGGTGGCCGTCCGCAAAAGTGTTGACAGGCTGGAGGCTGCTGCAAAAGCAAGTGCAGAACCAGCAAGGACCAGCGTGACAATGCAGGCAGGCCCTGCAGAAACAACTTATCTGGTCACCAAACCAGCGGGAAACACTACAGCAGCGCCCAGGGTACCAACGGGAAATGAGGAATCCCCCAAAAAACTCTACGTCAGCAGAGCAGCGGAAGCGGCAGCCTGCATGAACAAGGCGAAGGCACATCTGAGGGCCTCACGGAACCTGAAGACGGAAATTAAGGACGGCGTCGAAAAAGCACTTGCGCGACTCCTTGAACTATTCAAGGAAGCCGAAAAAGAGCTCAATTCTAAGTCAAAGGGAAATACAAAGGGAGGATGGGTGGATTTGGGAGTGGGAGCATATGTTGCTCCACCTCCCAACCCCACCCCCCCTCCCTCCTCTACCTCCGGCGAAAGCCTACTCATGGAACGAATAGAGGAACATACAAACCTCATCCGGGAAAATGGCAGGAAAATGGATGAACTGAAGGCGACTATTGAGAGGCACGCTGAAAAAATGGAAAAGGTAGAAACACCTACCTACGCCGGGGTGACCGCGACCCAAAGTGACAGGGCACTACAAAAGCGCACACTGCACTCGGTCGCGGTCACCTCGACCGACGAGATGGAAACAGGAGAGGAAGTACTCGAAAGAGTTAGAAAGGCTATAGACGCTAAAGAAGGATGGGTAAAGGTGGAAAGGGTCAGAAAGGCCAAAAACAGGAAAGTAATAATGGGCTTTGAGTCCAGGGAAGAACGAGATAAAGTAAAGGATAGAATAGGGAAGGAAGGAGGCAGCCTCACCATCGAGGACGTGGAGAACAAAGACCCGCTGATCAGGCTTGGGGATGTCCTGTCAGTTAATACCGATGAGGACATCATCAAGGCTCTTCGGAACCAGAATGGGGCTGTCTTCCACGGTCTCGGTGAGGGGGAGGACAGGATAGTAATAAAATATAGAAGAAGAGCGAGAAACCCTCACACAAGCCACGTAGTTATAAGCGTGTCGCCCAGCGTCTGGAGGCGGGTGACAGATAGGGGCTATGTATACATAGATCTCCAGCGGATTAGAGCGGAAGACCAGACTCCACTAGTCCAATGCACGCGTTGCTTGGGGTACGGCCACGGCAGAAAGTACTGCCAAGAGACCGCAGACGCATGCAGCCATTGTGGCGGTCCTCACCTGAAAACGGAGTGCCCGGACTCGCTAGCTGGAGAGCCACCCGCCTGCAGAAATTGTAAAAAAGCGAAATTAACGCAGATGGAGCACAACGCCTTCAGTTCAGACTGCCCCGTACGCCGCAAATGGGACGAATTGGCCCGGTCGACCGTCGCATATTGTTAACGCCAACGTTGCCACCACCACATATGGCTATATGCAAGCGAACCTCCAACAAAAAAGGCTTGCAACAATCGAGCTATTGCTCGAACAAGACCATCTTAGAGAAGTAGTTGCCAAAAATGACTCTAAGCCTAAAATCGTTGGAGGTGACGTAAATGCGAAAAGCACTTGGTGGGGCAGCAAGACGGTCAACCGTAGGAGAGAGGAAGTATGTGGGACTCTTGGTGAGCTCGGGCTGCATATACTTAACGCAGAAGAAATCCCGACCTTCGACACAGTTAGGGGTGGACAACACTATAGCAGCCTTGTCGACACAATAGCTTGTTCGCCAAAATATATCCTCGACAAGGTAGCAGACTGGAGAGTCATCGAGGGCCTGAGCGGCTCCGACCACAACGGCATCGTCTTCAAAATTTTACAGACCAAATCTAAAGAATTAAGGGTAGAAAGTACAGGGATTTTTAATACAAAAAAGGCCAACTGGTCTGCTTTTCATGAGAAACTCACCCAGCTGAGCCAAATCAAAAAACAAGTTGGAAAACTTACCTTGCCGTGGTGGTCGTGGAGGATGATCAGCTGTGCTGCGCTAGCTCGTAGATCCATCGTTGTCGAAGAGTACCTGCAACAGAAAAAAGTGTATAAATTAGAAGCAGCCCGAGCCCAAACCGAGAGTTGGAAGTTCTGCTGCAAACAGGATAGGGAAGGGGTATGGGAGCTAATATATAGGGTTACAGGAAGGACATCGAGCGGGGTGGAGGATCCGCCACTGGTAAAAGACGGGGAAGTGCTGGACGCGGAAGGGTCCGCCCGATACAAAACAGAAACCCTATATCCAGAGGACCACCCAGCTGCGGACAACCCTCACCACAGCCGTGTTAAACAAGAGGCAAAATTAGTGAATGAAGGTGAAAATGGTGAGCCATATAACCCTCCATTCATTAAAGCCGGATGTGAAGAAAAATATTTTGACTACTGCATAAAGATTGCACAGAAGCCAATAGATAGATATAAAACGGTCTGAACAATATGCTTATAGTATATTTAGATATATATTTATCAAGCATATAGAAATAAGTATTATTAAGCGGTAGTTTAAAAATAGAAATAAAAATAAGCTGATCATGTATGACAATAAAATGTTAAAATTTGTGTTAGATTAAGAAAAAGTTGTTGAACAAATAAATGAACAAATTGGACCTTTATTCCCCCCCTACATAAGAAAAATAAAGAAATGAAATAATAAAGATAAATTAGATTTTAGTTAGAAAGAAAGATTTTGTTTTAGAATTAGAAAGTAGATATAGCAGAACAGGTTCGAATCGGGACACAACCCGTAAAAAGAATGCAAGATGTGACGGATGCAGAAAGACAAAGTATGCAGCATGATAGTGCGAGAGGCACAAAAGCGAGAAATGGTATGACAATGAGAATTAGGCTAAGCACAGGCTCCGATTATGTTGGAGGTAGAGTATAAAAAAAAAAAAAAAAAAAAAAAAAAAAAAAAAAAAAAAAAAAAAAAAAAAAAAAACAAACCTAACCTAACCTAACCTAACCTAACCTAACCTAACCTAACCTAACCTAACCTAACCTAACCTAACCTAACCTAACCTAACCTAACCTAACCTAACCTAACCTAACCTAACCTAACCTAACCTAACCTAACCTAACCTAACCTAACCTAACCTAACCTAACCTAACCTAACCTAACCTAACCTAACCTAACCTAACCTAACCTAACCTAACCTAACCTAACCTAACCTAACCTAACCTAACCTAACCTAACCTAACCTAACCTAACCTAACCTAACCTAACCTAACCTAACCTAACCTAACCTAACCTAACCTAACCTAACCTAACCTAACCTAACCTAACCTAACCTAACCTAACCTAACCTAACCTAACCTAACCTAACCTAACCTAACCAGGACCTTCATCCGGAGGCCGGAACGGAAGAGGAGATCCGTCGACAACATGGAGGCATACAAAAAGCAGACTGACACATACGCTGCAATGTCAAATGACAGACTTCTCCAGGAGGTTATGAAAACCTTTGAAGACATTCCAACCAGAGTCAAAGACTACCCTCAGATGAGGCGGGACATAAAGACCTTCCTGGAGACCCAGTCAGACAAATGCCTACGGACCCTCTTCGAACTGAGCAAACGGATGAAGGCCCTGGAAACTGCGCCCATAACAGCTCCGCCTACAAAAACCGACATCACGCCTCCATCACCCGAATTGTCGGGTAGAATATTAGAAAGGCTCGAGAAGGTGGAGATCAATATGAGCGTGAGGCTAAGTGACCTTGAAGAGAAAATCACAAATAGCCTTCAAGATGTGACCAACCACATCAGCGATAGCGGAGCCGACGTCGTCGACAAGGTCATCGATAAGATCCTCGAGGTCAGCGACAAAATAGACACAGCGATAGCGGACATAGACCACACTACGGAAGGAGTGAGGGTCACTGCTAATGCTGCCGCTGTCCTCGAGGAGAAGATCGATCGCGTTGTCGAGGAGGTGGCCGCCAGAACCGATCGATTAAAAGAGGTCATTAGAGAAACAGCCTGTGAACCAAAAGCTGACCTGCCGACATACGCCAGCATTACGGCAGCCAAACCCGGGTATCGACCGGCACTTCACTCGATGGCGGTCACCCTTGAAGGCAGTCAGGAGACTGCTGACGAGGTGCTCGCCAGGGTGAAGGAGGCGGTCGATGCCAGGGGAACTGGCCTAAAGATAAGTAAGGTCAGAAAGGCCAAAAATCAGACGGTCATACTGGGGTGTGACTCTGAAGCGGAGCTCGAAAAAGTGAGAGAGAAGATAGAGAGCCGAGGCGGAGGGCTAAAAGTAGCGCCTATGAGGAATAAAAACCCACTCATCGTCCTAAAAGATGTCTTTTTGGACAGCGACGATGACGAGGTGGTAAAGGCGATCTACTCACAAAACAAAAACATTTTTAGGGATCTTGACGAGGAAGAAAAGGAAGTAGTTGTGAAGTTTAAAAAGAGGACAAGAAACCCGAAGACAGCGCACGTTGTCGTCCAGGTAAGGCCCAGAGTATGGCAGAGGATGACGGAGGCTGGGGCTCTTTACCTTGACCTGCAAAGGGTCAGAGTGGAGGACCAGTCTCCGCTCATCCAATGCACCAAATGTCTGGCGTTTGGGCATGGCCGGAAATTTTGTACTGAAGGTGTGGACAGATGCAGCCACTGTGGAGGACCGCATCTGCGCGAGAAGTGCGTGGAATTTCTCGCGGGTAGCGAACCACAGTGCTGCAACTGTCTGCACTCGAAGTTACAGAGGAGCGACCACAACGCCTTTAGCGTGGAGTGCCCGGTCCGAAAGAAATGGGACTACCTGGCCCGGACGACAACGGCATACGTCTGAACAGCAATCGAGGATGTACTTACTACACGCAGCACACACAGGAACATACACTGGAACACACACAGGAACACATACAGGAACACACACAGGAACACACATAGGAACACACCAGAGCAGTAACACAAACTGGCAGTACAAGATAAAGTCGGACTATAACCACGAAACAAACAAAGACATGGAAACCAGTATACAACAACATACACAGATATATAAAATATATAATAAATATATAATAATATATCTAAAACACATGCAAATCACCAAACACAAATCCTTCAAAACCCATAAAACAATGACAAAAATAAAAACCCCAGATAAGAAAAGACAATAAATATATATAAACTAAGTATATATGTATATTATTGCCGTAAATTACCCTGTATTTAAACTAGAGTAGCAAAACAGTACATAACACAAATAGTACATAACAGTTCAGAATCAATTTATATATACGGATACCTTAGCGTTAGTAAAATATAGAACAAAATGTCACTATTTAAGTTGGTCCAAATATGTCGTAGATAGATAATAAGTACAGAAAACGAAATTTTATTGTGTTAGGAAACTTAAAGATAACTTAGCTATAAGAATAACCTTGTATTATTTACATACAATAAGATAAAGGATATGTTAACTAATAAAATAAGATAATAAGCTAGATGTATAAGTAACTAAATTAAGTACATGTATAAAACAATATATAGAAATAAGAAATAAATGTCTACAAAAGATACTAATAATCAGTATATTATTAGCTTTTGTTGAAAATAAATAAAAATTAGCACTTAGTAATATATGTAGTTAGTTAAGAAATAGATTTAAGAAAACAAAAATGTAAACATCTATGTTAACAATGTCAATAAAAGAAAGCGAAGTACTTATTACCCTAAATAAAGACAAACTAAAATAAATGAAGTTAGAGTAGACAGTATAGCGGGAGTCCCACCCGGCTAAGAATGAAAGGATGTGTGAAAGAAAGATACAGTATGGAGAATAAAAGTGCGAGAGGAATACAAGCGAGAACTGGTATGAATGAGAAAAATAGTTTAATAAGGTCCCGTTGTGCCCATGAACGGGGAAAAGCACAAAAAAAAAAAAAAAAAAAAAAAAAAAAAAAAACCTAACCTAACCTAACCTAACCTAACCTAACCTAACCTAACCTAACCTAACCTAACCTAACCTAACCTAACCTAACCTAACCTAACCTAACCTAACCTAACCTAACCTAACCTAACCTAACCTAACCTAACCTAACCTAACCTAACCTAACCTAACCTAACCTAACCTAACCTAACCTAACCTAACCTAACCTAACCTAACCTAACCTAACCTAACCTAACCTAACCTAACCTAACCTAACCTAACCTAACCTAACCTAACCTAACCTAACCTAACCTAACCTAACCTAACCTAACCTAACCTAACCTAACCTAACCTAACCTAACCTAACCTAACCTAACCTAACCTAACCTAACCTAACCTAACCTAACCTAACCTAACCTAACCTAACCTAACCTAACCTAACCTAACCTAACCTAACCTAACCTAACCTAACCTAACCTAACCTAACCTAACCTAACCTAACCTAACCTAACCTAACCTAACCTAACCTAACCTAACCTAACCTAACCTAACCCAGAGTCCGCGGTCACCCCCCGCGACGATAGCACGTGTTGAAGCCTGCTCCGCGCAAAAATTTTCGAAAAAATTCCATAACAGTGGTATTTTTCAACCGATTTGAGTCGTGTTTACCACTAAATTGTGTATAAAAATACAGTCTATCGACTGGCAAAAAGTGCGTGATCAAAAGTGCCCGAAAAAGTGCAAAAAACATAGAAAAAGTGAAATTTGTGAAAATTCCTGACACAAAAATTGAAACGCTGCGATAACAAGCGCGACGACACCACTATTTTATAGTGTCATAAGACGCGCCTCATCGAGGCCTACAACTGGGAGCTGCGTCCCGATTTTTTCCGGCCACGCGCTCGGAAAAAATTAAGAAAAACACCTTACCACGTGGCCACGTGGTACCCGTTCCAGTTGAGTGCGGCGGATATCACCGAGCGGCTTCGAAACAAGACGCCGAGTGGAGCGACACGGCGTTTCAAGACTCAGAAAAGGTTAGGTGGTTTTGGAGATATTGAGTTTTAAATTTTTTCCAAATTTTCAAAATTTCGTATTTAATTATTTGTCGCGTTAACCCCCCTTTTTTAAAATTGCATTTAGTAGAGATTAATAACGTGTACATCACTGCAAAATTTCAAAATTTTATCACTTATAGTTTTTTGTTTAGAAATTTTTGAAATTTAGGGGTTGACAGGAGGGGTACCAAATAAGGGCTCAATGTCTCAATGACCACTCACTAAAAATAGTTTAAGTTAATTATAGCAATACCCGTAAGAGTTACATGTGTTTAGTTCGTAAGTTTTAGTTTAGTGCTTGTTTTAGTGAAATTTGGGGTGTTTTTTCGCACAGATAAATCGGGGGTTGGTTTTCCAGGATTAAATTTGATAGATTTGGCTTGGGCTCTTCAAGCCCAATCCAAAGAGCTCAAACTCGGCTGATTTCGGCCAAGAGGAGCCAGAGTTAATAAAATAGCCGCCATTTTGGACGCCATCTTGGAAAACTTTCGCCTTATGTAACTCTGGACTAGGTGGTCGTAAAAAACCGCCGTTTTCTTAGTTGTAGTTAGGATAATAATACCTACCCTATCCACTAGGTTTTAAGCGTTTTGGCGCCGAGGGATTTTGGAACCCTGGAGACAGCTTTGCGCGCTAGAGCGGAGGGAGCCAAGCCAGAAAAGCCCAAACACGGACTTTCTGCGGCCACGGGGAAGGGAGTTAGCCTTGTATTAAAATCGACTTTGACAGTTCTCTAACTGTCATACGGTTTTTGATCTCGGATATCTCCTGAACCAGGGGTCGTGGAAAGCTCGGGTTTTCTCTGGGGAGACTGGAAGGCCTTTTCCTACCTGGTCAGCAAGTTTCAGTGATTTTCAGGGCCTGAAATTTCTCGGCCTGAAAACCAAACAGGAAGATAGCTTGAGTCGGGCCCAGTCAGGGGAGTACAAGCACGGCGGTGTTTGGACTAAGGACGCCAGAGATATCCGCAGGTAACCGACTATTGGCCGCCATCTTGGGTTGGCAACCTAATTTTCGGAAAGCGATATCTCGGGAGTCCTTGGAGCTAGAGTAGCCGTGTTTGGGTTCGTCGGAAGGGGCTCGGTGAGACCTGTCTCCTGGTGGGTAGAGATTGACTCTACATAGAGCCATCGATAGAGCAAGTCTCTACAAAACATTATTTTTTATTTTTATTTGTTTGTGACAGCACTAAATTGTACGGGACTCTATTTTCACAGAGGCTATATACGTTGACAAATAAATAACTAATTGCCAGCTATATCTTTTTCTACTGACCTACTACTTTCGTAGTAGTAGATCTAACTGGAGTGCGCCTGTTGTCTCACAGTCGCATACGTAGTTAATTAAGTTAAGTTGACAAGATTCTTTAGAATCTTATTATATATTTTTGTTGTTTGTTTTTATTGTTTTGACTGTTATTGTTATATATACACCAGACAGAGGTACTTTTTACTTTTTACTTTTTGTTTTATATTATATTTGTGCACCACGAAGGCTTTATTGAGCCTGACTGTAACTTCTGTTCTCTTGCGACTCAACTAGCACTTTTTCACTAGTTACCTTGTGACTTTTGCTATATATTTTATTTTATGTTTATTTAGACTGCACACACTTTATACACTGTGTGCAGACTACGGCAAATTTTTACATTCACTATTGTGTTTTTTCTTATACTATCTGACGCATTCTCTGACAATGTTCGCCACACCACCAGTAAAGTCTGTAGAGGAAAGGGATAAACAAAAATCCCCGCCAAAAACACAGACGCTCTCTTCTGGCGTTAGATGCAACGTCGAAAAACAACTTTCTCCGCCAAAGTTGCAAGCGACCTCATCTAGCGTTAGGCAGAGCGTTGAAAAGTTGGAGGCCGCGGGAACTGAACCGCAAAACCTGACGCCAACCACCAGCAAAACTGAAGTTCAGGTATTCCCTAGACAGGTTCTGGCAACACGTTTGGCCGTAGCCAAGGCTAACGTGATTAAAGCCAAGACGAATATTAATAATTCACGAAACATCCGAACAGACATTAAGTCAAACGTACTGGAAGCGGTCGACAAACTACACCAGTTAATTAAAGATGCGGACATTGAGATAAAACAACTCAAAAGAACTGGACAGACTCCTACATCGGAGAGTATAGTCAACTCTCAGACAGTACCCAACAGGATTACCCAAACAGAGACCGATAACAGTCCAGTAAATGCACAACTGAAAGAGCAGAGCCGGCTACTGACCGAAAACGGTAAAATCCTAAATGAAATTCTGGAAGTGAAAGAAATCTTGAAGAGGAATGAGAAAGAAAAACTCCCTGACAGAATAGAAAGATCTAAAGTGGAGCTAAGCAATAAAATAGATGCGCAGATGGCAGAAATCAAAGAACTAAAGGCAATGTCAAAGATGCAAGCTGAGAAAGCAGAAGCCCTCATGGAAAACATAGGAACGTACGCGCAAGTTGCAGCGATGCCGCCTAAGCCATCGGCTAGAAAAAACATGCACTCAATTATAGTGTCATCATCACATGAGAGTGACACAGCAGACACTGTAGTCGAAAAAATTCGAGCGACCGTCGATGCAAAGGGAACAGGACTTAGGATAGACCATCTGCGCAGAGCGAAGAATCAGTCGGTGATCATAAGCTGCTCAGAAAAAGAAGAAATAGGAAAGGTATCGGCGAAGCTCAAAAACTCTAGGGGGGACCTGAAAGTTGAGGAGGCGGTCAACAAAAACCCACTTGTAGTCGTCAGAGATGTGATGAATTACATAACTGACGACGACTTAGTGACGGCAATAAGATCCCAGAACGGACACCTCCTGGAGGGCGCCGAAATCAACGAGGGTGACATCCGGGTCATGTATAAGCGAAGGGCGAGGAACCCGCTGACGAGTCACGTGGTACTGCGCGTCAAGCCAGTGATTTGGCAGCGGCTGACCTTGGCGGGCCGAATCCATGTGGATCTGCAGAGGGTGGTTGTAAGAGACCAGAGCCCGCTGATCCAATGCACAAAGTGCCTCGGATATGGGCACAGCAGAAAGTACTGCACAGAACCGGCAGTCCTTTGCAGCCACTGCGGTGAGCCGCACACGAGAGCAGAGTGTCCTGGGGTCACCCTCAATGAAAAACCTAAGTGTAGAAACTGCACCCAGAACAAGAAAGAAGCAGCACATAACGCTTTTGATACCGAGTGCCCCACAAGAAAAAAGTGGGATGCACTGGCTAGGTCGGCAGTAGCATACTGCTAAGGTGGTTGCGGGGACAGCAGCTAAAAATAATAAGATTGAGTATCGTGTCGTGCAGGCGAACCTCCAAAGGAAAAAACTGGCCACTGAGGAACTCATACTCGAAGCCGGGCGCAGGAAAATTAGGTACGCTCTTGTACAAGAACCCTATGTAGGGGCGAAAGGGGAAATGAAGACCTACCCCGGGACAAGAGTAGTTCAAGCAACTAAATCGGGAGACAAAAACATCAAAGCCGCTATAGTCATTTTCGACAGTGGAGTAGACGCAGTGATGTGTCCGACACTGACGACCGAGAATATAGCGGTTGCGAGGTTGACGGTGGAGGACACCACCACCGTGGTAGCGTCCGTCTATTTTGAGGACTATCTCGACATTGAACCATACCTCGACCAGCTAAGGGAAATAGTTGCAAAAACAGAAGGGACAAAATTACTAATGGGAGGAGATGTGAACGCGTGGAGTACATGGTGGGGAAGCGAAAGAGAGGACGAAAGGGGAAGAATTCTATCCGGAACCCTGGATGAACTGAACCTCCATGTGCTAAATTGCGGAAACATCCCAACATTTGATACCATCCGAGGGGGTAAACGGTTCAAGAGCACTGTAGACATCACGGCCTGTACAGACGACATGCTTAAACACGTGGAAGAATGGAGAGTAGAGACGGAAATGACGAGCTCAGACCACAACGCGGTAGTACTTAGAATTACAACAAAAAAAGGAACCGGAAATAAAATTAAGTATAGTAGCACTAGGATATACAATACTAAAAAAGCAGACTGGAAACGTTTTCGGAAAGAATTGACAAAAATATTACTGGAAAATAACATTAGTAAAACATATATAGACAATATTAATAGTTTAGAAGAATTAGAAAAATGTACAGAAGATTTAACAAAAATTATTACAGAAGCATGCGATAGGACAGTACCTAAAATAAAGAAAATAGATAAAACGTACTTACCTTGGTGGAACGAAGAACTCGATCAGCTCAGAAATTCCATGCACACGAAGAGGCGAAGAATCCGTTGCGCAGCACCACGTCGTCGGGAATGGGTCGTGTCGGAGTACCTGAGGGCAAAAGAGGAATATGAGTTAAAAGCAAGTAAGGCACAAACTGAAAGCTGGAAAAGCTTTTGCGAGAAGCAGGACGGGGAGAGTGTTTGGGATGGCATATATAGAGTTATATCAAAGACAAAGAAGAGGCACGAAGATCTGCCAATGGTTCAAAATGGTGAGGCATTAAACGCAGATGAATCTGCCAGGGTCCTGGCTGAAACTTTTTTCCCAGACGATGATGCAATGGAGGACAATCCCGAACATGCTAAAATAAGAGAAGCAGCAGCGCACTCGGAGGAAGGTATACCTGGGGAAAAAAGTGATCCACCGTTCACTCTTGCCGAGCTCAGGTATGCATCAAGGAGTTTTAACCCAAAGAAGGCGCCGGGCCCTGACGGATTCACTGCTGATATCTGTGAAGCCGCCATTAGTAATAACGAACAATTGTTTCTAGCCATAACAAACAAATGTCTCGAGCTGTCCTGTTTCCCGGAAAGGTGGAAGGAAGCGGCGGTGGTCGTGCTAAGAAAACCTGGTAAAGATGACTATACCCACCCAAAATCCTACCGACCTATAGGATTATTACCTGTTCTCGGGAAAGTCTTAGAGAAGATGCTGGTGCGGAGACTCAGGTGGCACGTACTGCCCCGGATGAACCCACGGCAGTATGGTTTTGTGCCACAAAAAAGTACGGAGGATGCCCTGTACGATGCGGTGCAACGTATAGAGTTGGGACTGAAGGAGAGGAAGCTGGTGGTGGTTGTCTCACTAGACATAGAGGGGGCATTTGACAGTGCGTGGTGGCCAGCAATAAAGAGTCGTCTGGCGGAGAAACACTGTCCTTTAAACCTCCGAAAACTGGTGGGCAACTACCTACAAAATAGAAAAGTTGCGGTGAGATATGCTGGAACAGAACACAAGAAGAGGACCTCAAAAGGATGCGTGCAAGGGTCGATCGCGGGGCCCACGTTCTGGAATCTCCTCCTAAACCCGCTGCTGGACGAACTAGAGGAGAGGAACACATACTGCCAGGCATTTGCAGACGACGTGGTCCTTATATTCTCTGGAGAAACAGCTCTGGATCTGGAGACTGAAGCCAATGCCAGCCTGGCACATGTGCAGCAGTGGGGTGTTCGGAACAAACTCAAGTTCGCGCCACATAAAACTCATGCCATGGTGCTTACTAAGAAGCTAAAATTCGACACACCACGGCTGCACATGGGCGGGGTTGACATTGCGCTCGTCGAGGAAATCAAGCTGCTAGGACTAATAATTGACCGGAAGATGACCTTCCGGAGCCACGTCACATACGTCTGCAAAAAAGCCATTAACATCTTTAGGCAGCTGTCCAGCGCAGCGAAGGTAACATGGGGACTAAACCCGGAAGTGGTAAGGATCATCTATGTAG